>JAQRGC011568632.1:0-10316 GCA_028659135.1 Plantago lanceolata | reverse complement strand
CTATGACAGCAAGGCTAGGACGAACTGGATGACCCTCTACGAGTCGAATCTTGAAATGATATATGATCGCAGCTGCCATCATTTTCATCTGAATGAAGGACATCTCCCTACCAATGCAAGTTCTCGGCCCAACATTAAATGCTGGAAACTTGTAGGCCGGCTCGTGTTTGATACTTCCATGATCGGTAATCCACCTCTCCGGCTTAAACTCTAAACAATCCTTTCCCCACACGCTCTCCATTCTTCCAACAGCATGGAATGAGATGACAATTTTTTGGTTCTCACGGACATGATGACCGCTTGGTAGAGTATCTGCATGAATTGGAGCCTTGTGCTCTAATGCCACTGGAGGGAATAGCCTCAGAGACTCACATATAGCTCCATGGAGGTACACTAGCTTACGAGACTCGTCAGCATGGAAGAACCTAAAGCCGCCATCTTTCTTCATGCCCAATTGAGATTCTATCTCTTCTAGAATCTTGGTTTCGGCCCAAGGGTTAGTAGCAAGCAGCCAGAAGAGCCATGTTAGACAAGTGCTTGAGGAGTCTCGGCCTGCCAATATCAAATTTAACGCAGTGTCCCTCAAGAATTTTTTTAAACCGTTCTGAGAACCTTTATTCATTTCCTGGTATACCTTTGTGAAGCCAGCCAGTATACTCGTATCATTGTCAGCCTCCATCTTTCTCTCCACGAGTGGATACAGGAACTCGTCGAAAGCTTTGGCAGATTCTATTAGCATCGCCGGGGGGCCAATTTTGAGCCATTTTGCAATCTTCCAGATGCTCGCAGGAACTATGTGACGAAGAAACAAGGGCCCTGTTGAGTTAGTGAACGCCTTTTCGCAAGGAACATAAGGCAGATCAATGCACAAGCTTTTCGGGTCGTAATCCAATACCAACTTACTCATACCATCAAAAGCGAACCTTTGAAGAATATCTTGCAAATCTACATCTTTTCCCTGCTCAGAGAAAGTTTCCAGGATTGGGAGAAGTGCTGTTTGGACTTTTTCCCAAACACTAGTCTCCAAGAAACCGTAAAACTTGGGGTTGCTAATCTGTGAAATAGTCGTCTTTCGAAGAACCTCCCACAGTTGATAATCAGCATTGAAGATCCCATCTCCCAGAATTTCAAAGATCTTCCTGTACTCAGGACCCTTGGGATAATTTGCGAAATTTTTGGTGAAAATGTAGTGTATATTGGCAGGATCACTAGTGAACAAAATGTTTACAGTTGTGAAAACCCCGGGTTTCAACCAGTAGGTTCCACCACATTCATTGAGAACTTGTGTCATGGCATCCTGGCCGCCGTCGTTGATTCTTAAAGCGATAGCCGGCAGCATGCCAAACACAGGCCAATTGGTGGGCTCGCAGGGTTTCTTATCTTTCCTATGTATAGTATAGATAAGAAGACATATGAAAGGGATGATGATGAGGAAGTATTCAACAGGGTATTGAAAGATGATAGCCATTATTTAGAGTGAAGATGCGATTTGTTTTGGACTAGATCTGTTCTATCTGCTAGCTGCTCTAGACATTGAGATTGTATTATAACATCTCACCTGCTTAATACTTCTATTATCTTCTATCAAATTCAAACATTACTACTTTTTTTCTTTTTTTTTTGGTCACATGCATCAACTACCAGTCTACCACACATTAAACCATCATAATCGGATACTGCTAGAAAATTTGCATTAAAACCTTCGTTAATTTAATTATAAGAAAGAAAAAATAAACATTTAAACAAGAAAAGCATCTATAGGAAGTACTTAGTACTCTGTACTCTGTAACGTTATAAATGATTGCCACAGCAATTCTGATTTGACAAGCTTTGATTAGTTAGTTGAGATGTTCTTTTCGCCATAATTCGCATTTTAGCTGCCTGTAAGGTCCACTCATAAAAGATGGAAATACCCCTATACGGACCGTTTCCTTTATTTTTGGATGTTGTCAGAGATAGAGGAGTGGCAAAACCAAGGGACATGTTTTTGTTAGTTTTTCAAATCTACTGCTCCCTCCTATTTTAAATTAGAACTGAAGCACCGCGTTAAATGAATGGTAATTAGAGATAGCTTATGACTTTGATTTCTGGTTCTCCTTTTGCTGCAGAACCAGTCTCACGAGAAACTGAAGTCAAAGAAGAGTGTGCTGCACAAATGATTTGATGATCGGATTTATTATCGCCGCTGCAGTGGATGTCAAATATGTTCCGAATACCCCATAACATTACCCTAACAAAGTTCAAGGCTGTATCATTTATTCTGAAACACAAGAAAAGCAAGATTGTGCTGCAGAATATATATGCTCAAGTTTCTTCATCCATTGATGTTAATTATTCTAATTTAGTCAGCTAGTCACATAATAATGCCACTAAAAAATACTTCAAATTACAAGCCATTACACTGCAGAAATTCAGGGGAAATGCAAAGCAAAAATCGAAGAAATTAAAGGGAGATATTTCAAAATATGATACAGACGAAGCATATGTTTATGACATGATACAAGACTACAAGAGAAAATACATCAAAACACGATACAAATTACAATCGATGCAAACATACAAGATTTTCTGAAGCCTACCTTTATTCTGCGTACCCTGGCAGAATTATGGGTTGGCAGAGTGCTTCACCCCCTTTCCTAGTGTCCTCAGGCAGCTTGAATAACCTAGAGAGCCTTCGTGTACCCTGTGCAGAGCGTATCAGAGTAACTACATCAATGGAGCATCATAACAGTTAAACCGGGGTATATTGTAAAGCATGGACTCAGAAAAAACCATATTACATTTGTGGCAAATGATGTCTTAAACCTAGGTATTATAATGTCTAACTGATCAAGTAGTTTCAGGTACAACAGCAGTGAAGTATAATACCTCTGGATTCAGTGATCTGAACTTGAAGAAATGTATTTCCGCAAGCTTCATGCTTCTCCTTGATTTGCGTTACTGAAGCCACGACAGAAGGGCTATGTCTATTCACATGGATCAGTTCAAGAGTTTGTATGTCTCCAATATCCACTGGTATTCCAATCATCGCATAACAGTTGAGTATAACAAGCTGTTTAAGCTTTGGGAAGTGGTTCGCGTGAGCTTTCCAGTGCACCAGATTCAGATCTTTCATCACCAATGATATGAGTCGAGGGAATTCCCCTTCGGCTGGCTCCCACTCAGGTTCAGCTGGGCCTGATTCCATGACCAAGAAGTCTCCATTTTGCAATTTCAGTTCTTCAAGACAAAACAAGGCGCCAACAACTTTCATGAATCCCCGAGGGATTCTACACTTGTTCAAAGTTAGTTTTCTGAGCGAAGATGGAAACTTGACATAAGACAAGAAGTTCTTTGACGCAAGTGACCAATTGGAGGAGCACTTCAGCTTTTCAAGTTTATTCAAACAAGCAAGATCAAGAACATCACGCATAGCAAAGTTGCAGAATATCCCGAGTTTCCTTATGTTAGGTACCTGTTGAAAGAATTCAGTGGTAACTCCAAACAGCTGCAGATTTGATAGCGTTTGTAGCTTCCCGTTCAGAAACTTTTTCTCATTTTTAGGACAACACCAGAGGAACGTTGTTTTGCACTTCAGAGTTCAGATGTATCAACTGTTCCATCCCCAACAATTCAATTGGTAAAGAAAATGCCCTGAATGACGGTAGGCGACAAATAATTAGTGCCTGCAGGTTCCAAAGGTTGGAGATTGAAGCCGATATGTTTGAATGACAGCTGAAAGCCAGGTACCTTAGCAAGAACATGTGCAATATTTGTTGAGGGAACTGGTAGAGCTCCAACTGAAATACGTCTAGTACCCTCAGCAATGTCAACCCCACAAACACAGGATCCGGCTGTGTTGATGCCTGGCCGATGGAAATAAAAGAACGCGAAATCAATGATAAATGAACCTCATTACTAGGTTGCAATAATTTTCTGCCACTTACACGACAAATTCTTGTGTGTTCTGCATCCTGATAAAAGGGCAAGAAATCTTTGGACCAGACAAACTCCTCTGCAAATGCTACCGTCATGTAGAATAACCTCAACCATGGTAGGATTTGGAATGATGTAACTCTGCCGCAGGGATCTTGTCGGGTAAGGTGAAGTAGATTTTTATCAATTAGAACTTCTAAGTAGCCCTGAGCAATAAGTTCCATGCCATGATAATCTGCAGTTTGTTTGAGAAATCCCTCGGCAATCCATAACTTGATTATGTTGGAAGCTTGAACATCACAGCAGTCACGGAACGCCCCCATATAGAGAAGACACGGTTTCAAATAATAAGGTAAATGGTAGTAGATGAGGAATAACACACTACTCATTATATCTTGAGTGTCATCTACACCCTCTAGCAATGAGCTCAAAGTCGCAGCAACAAGCTCCCAGAATGTTGTCTGCATATCGGATGTGGCTAAGAGACCGGCAATGCAGACAACTAGTTGAGTAATTCCTTTGCAGTAGCCTAGAATAACATTCCCAACTGGTTCCAGTTCAGGAACAGGGCAATGATCTAGTGCAAACACCTTGTGACAAAATAAGAGCCAAGATTCGTCATCTGTCAGGAAACGCAACAAGTGCGGCTCTCCTTTATAGTCTGAAGCTGTTCCCTTACCATGTCCGAAAGCAGTGAAAAGAATTCGACAGCCAGGGCGGCCTTCAGGGAAGAAACTTCTCAAAGTAATCCACATATTCCAGTCACATACATTATGAATCAGAATAAGATACTTTGCGTATTCCAACTCTCTGCGTAAGTGTAGGCCCAATTCGTGAGCTGTTTGGCGACGGATCACCTTGGTAATTGGACATCTTAGGCTCTCGAGCAGTTCAAGCAGAATGACTTTAACATCTGTTTCAGAGGAAGCATTAACACAAGCACGAGTCGGAAAGTGATTGACAACATCAGAATCACCGTAAAGCCGGAGAGCAAGTGTCCTCCTGCCCATGCCATGGATCCCAATGATAGGGATGAATAACTGGAGCTTTTTACCTTGATCAAGGAGGAGCCTGGACTTGAGAATTTGAAAATCGTCTTCATAAATCGCAACCAAATCGTTTGCTTTTCTCTTCTTCTTGTTCGATACACGGCATTGTTTTACCGGCGAATTATCTACCGGTAACAGATAGTTCCGTAGGCCTGATCTGTTGAGAATCATCTGGTGTTTAATATATTCAAATTCTTCAGCCACCGCATCTAATTGTTGATGAAAAACTCTCACTTCATCTGCAGCATCACTAGGAGTAGGACCAAGTCTAGGAACTGGTTGTTGTTGATCACTACTCCTGATGATGTGGAGCTCAACAACGGCTTCCGCGTAGTGCACGGCATCTATGATCCGAGCCAGCAATGGATCTGCACGTCCGTCTTCAATTAGCGTGAGAAAGATATCAGAATTGACAAGAAAGTCTTGGAAAGAACGGGCTTTATCGAGGAAAGATTCGATCTGAGGCCTGATATCATCAGCGTCGACATGATTCTGCTGCGGCTGCTCATTAAGGTATCTTTCTATGATATGAATCATGGTTGAAACAACATGAGCCATTATGGTTTACTGATGAAAAGAGTGAACAACTGAGGAACAAGAAACATCAACATTTTTAGTTACTTGGCAGTTGGCATTAGGCCTTGCGTTGCCTATTTCAGGGATTATTTAGATATCTAAGGGTATTTCTGTCAATTGATCTGCTCTTAGAGGGGTAAGCTAGTTATTTCCAGAGCATATTCTTTATTAGTATCAATTAGCAAAGGAAGTTTCCAATTTCGTCGATTCCTCCATGGTCCCCTTGACTTTGGCTAACCGCACCGACGGTGGACTTTTAATAACAGAGACTTTGGTTAATTTTGTTCAGCTTTCTTAACTCTGCCTCTCTTTAATTTGTTAATCTTGTTCCACATTCCCACCTACATTGACATCAAGGGTATGGGGAATATCGCTATCATCAGTGGCAGATGTATGAATTCGTAGAAAACTAATTGAAGATAAAATGGCATGTTTATACCCACGCCTTTAATTTTGTTAAACGAGTCTAGTGGAACTAGAGCCGAACTCAATAACATTCAAGTTAAACTCCCAACGTTAAAAAAAACAAATATAAATTTATACGATTTCGTATTGAGAACCTATCGAGCTCAAATCAAACGAGTACCCTAATCAATAAGGCTACTCCACCATCATCACTACTTGGTTCTAGAACTTCTAGAACAATCGTATATTCGTATTCGTAGTTCTTCTCCGAATTTCCTCAAAAAAAAAAAAGTTCTTCTCCGAACAAAAAGAAGAGAAAAATAATACCCAATCGTCGTCTTCATCGTAGATCATCAATCCAATACCTTACGTCGTCGTTTTGAACGCTTTAGGGTTTCCAGATGTCAACTGTGCCTTCAACATACTCCGCCGTGGCGCCTTCTTACTTCCCTACACCGTTTCACCTCCAGCAAACGGTCCCATTGCCTCCAGTTCCTTACGTTGGCGCCACACCTCCACCTCCGCCACCAGTTCCGGTGGTCCCGGTCCCGGTATATCCTGCTCCTGCACCTGTCTATTCCACCTTGCCGCAATTCCAGCAGGCGAGTACATTTATTCTCTCCACTTTCCTTTTACGTCAGCTCTTTTAATTTAGGTTTTCTGATATGGTTTAGTCCATTTGATTTGATCGGTGATATTATGAATTATGAAATTATGAAATCAGAGGAGTCAGATTATGTGATTAGTTAGTGTTACTGAGCCCATTTCGCTAATCTATGCTAAAATGTAGTATTTGCACTTAATATGAGATGTAGGAGAATGTGAGTTGGTATTGATGGGGTGGATGTAGGGAGTACGAAATATCGACAAGTTCGTAAATGCTTGAGAGTAATTTCATTTTGTAAATCTGCATTTCAATATCTGGATTTTCAACTGCGCAGGCACAGCAGTTGTTTCAAAGGGATGCACAGAAATTAACACCAGAAGCGCTTGAAAGTGTTAAAGCTGCTATTGCAAGCAATGAGGCCGAACACACAGCCGTGTTAAAGAAGAAGGCGATACCACGAAAAGCAGCAGGCCAGACTTGGGAGGATCCCACTCTTGCAGAATGGCCTGAAAGTATGAAGCTGTTTGCATGTTCTGTTTAGAGTTTTCGATTATGAATTTTGTTTCGAAATCTGAATTCTATGGTTTCTGGTTTCTACAAGTCTACATAATCAATTACCTGAGATAGGAACTAGGAAGTACATTAATGCTTAGAAGATCCAAAGCCAACTGCCAAAATCTCTTACAGATATGATTATACACAATGCTCACCTTTTGCATTGGGGCTTTAATCAGTTTCTAGGACCTGGGAGAATAAGATTTGCTTACTTTCATTTGGTATCATCTTTTCAGTTTTGTGGTATTACTTTATTATATTCTTCACAATTTATATTTTTCGAAGGAACAATTTCTGATTTCTTTATCAATTCGGATTTGGCAGACGACTATCGGTTGTTTTGTGGTGACCTTGGAAATGAGGTGAATGATGACGTTTTATCTAAAGCATTTGCGAGATTCCCTTCCTTTAACATGGCCAGAGTAAGTTTTCTGCAAATTCAACTCTCTTAAGGATATGAGTGAACTTTTGAATTTTCCTCTAGTACTTGTATACTTCTATTGGTGTATATGAGAATTTGTATGTCCTCCTCAGATATTAATTCAAGTGCATGGAGCCACCTCTTGACTCATACTTACTGAGGTGAATTTTCTTTGGTTTTAGTGTGTGGTTTGCTTATGTTCTTGTATGAACTCAATAGTAATATTTTATTTCAATCAAGTTCCATGACATGGGGGCCTGAAACTTGACAGTTATCAATTTATCATAGCTTGTCTACAAGGGGATGATAAGCTGTTTGCATAATGTTTATGTTACCATCAGCTTTTCTGTATCCTAAACTTTTGAGCTACTTCCTATCCTAGCACCCGAATGTATGTCATTTTCAGAGACATGAATGCAACTCTTCATATTTGCACAACATGACTTGCAAAAACAGATTTATTGATTCTGAACCCTTTTGCCTTCTCTTATGAGGTGTATGTATACGGTAGTGACTACTGATGTCTCTTTGTCGTGCTGATGCAAATTATTGGAATTCCCCCTTGATAGTTTTCTTTAGAGCACATCTGAAGGATCAGTGGATTAAGCATATGATCTGGATTTGGTACCTTGGTTGAACAGTGAAGTGTATCAGTAAATTGTGTCGTTCAGTTAATGTGAATTTTGACATCAAATGTGTTAATTGCCCCAGTTCACCTTTTCCTATATTTTTGGATCAGGTTGTCAGAGACAAGAGGACTGGCAAAACCAAGGGATATGGTTTTGTTAGTTTTTCCAATCCATCAGACTGTGTGGGCGCTATGAAAGAAATGAATGGTACCATTCCTAATGCCTTTTTTTTTCCCTACCATTCTTGTTCCCTTGTCTTGTGTTTTTTATTTTCCATATTCTTGAATCAACAGTCCCTTTTCTCCGCAAGCCGTGATGATAGTAGCATCCATTCCTTCATTTTAAAAATCAATATTACAATTTGCGATGCCTTCAATCTTCATATTGCCATAGGCTAGTTTCTTGTCATAGTCTCATAGTTATTAATGAGTTAAATATTATCTTGCTCTCAGGGAAGTATGTGGGAAATAGGCCAATTAAACTCCGGAAGAGCACCTGGACTGAAAGGACAGACCATGAAGCCTTGCAAAGACAAAAGGTGAGTGTGCTCTGTTCTGATCTCTTTTTCTATACCTTGTGCATTTGCTTAGGGGGCAACCTTCTAGTTCCAGAGATAGCTTATGACTTTTATTTCGGGTTCTCCTTTTGCTGCAGAACCAGTCTCACAAGAAAGTGAAGTCAAAGAAGAGTGTGCTGCACAAATGATCTGATGATCGGATTCATTATCGCCGCTGCAGTGGATGTCAGATATGTTCCGAATACCCCATAAGATTACTCTAACAATGTCATAGTCTCTTAGAGCAACATTTTGACTTTGTATCTGTCCTACAGGCTACAACTAACGTTCTGTTCATGTATTGCCATCATACATTTCTGAAGTTGTATTGTGAAAAAAATTTGCTTGATGTCTGATTTGCCATGCCTAAATTATGTACTAATACATGTTTAGACATAAGTACATGGATAACTGGATAGACTAACAACTACTACTAAAAAAAGGAAACAGAACACTAGTTAGTTCCTGTGTGAACATGGTTTAGCTACGGTTGTTGTAATCGTGAAAAAGCTTCAATGATCCTTGCTCCCGTTACATACACGCATAGAAAGAAGTTGCAACATACATCATGACAATTTTCTGCAGTAAACTTATGGCGAAGTGCAGCTATTATCTTCTCTATCGGGAGATAAGCTGATGCACTATCAACTACTATCTTTATCTTCTTTACCTGGAGATAAGCTGATGCACTTTCAACTGTAGCATTGTTCTCAGAGGTTTCTTCCTCTGCTCTGATTCCATCCTCCCCTGTAACTTGTACCGTATTAAGAGAATCAACAGGTTTTGACTCCCGACTGACTTCAGTATCAGCCGGAGTAGCCAGTTGCTTTGGTACTGGTCCTGTAACTTTCTTGAACGTCTCCAGTTTGGCTGTGCAGGTCAGTAGGGGACAGAAGGCTGGATTAGTAAGTGAAGGGAAACTGTGTTTTGTGCTGAATGGAAGTGAAGAGTCGCGGTTTAGCTTGAATGAGCAAGTAGAAAAATGGGACAATGAAAGACTGGGAACTGCAATAGAGGCCATTGAATTGTACACAAGAACAATGTGTGTTTTATGTGAAGAGAAGGTAGTTATAGAGAAGAATGTGGCGGAGAGAACCAAGTATTTGCCGTAGATTGGATCAGCGTTCAGCAAAATGTTCTATAAGCTAGACGCAGTTTGTTGATTAGCGGCACTTCATAACATTCTAGTACAGTTCATTTGCCGACGGGTTAATGTAAGTTTTACAATGTAAGGACAAAAGTTGTACTAGACGCCAGACGGCACTCCTAAGGGGGTGTTTGCAATAGCTTCAACTTAAAATAAGTGGCTTAATTTAAGGAGAAGTGTGTATGAGTGACTTATTAGAGAATTTGATGGGTGTTTGCAAAAGTCCACTTAAAAGTTAGATAAGTTGTAGAGATAGTGTTTGCAAACTCAACTTATTGGAAAAAAACAACTAAAATGCAGCTTAATTCAAGCAGAAGCTGCTTAAGGAGGGTTGGAGCAACTTCTCCAGCTTCAACTTATCCAGCTTAATTTAAGAGAATTTGTCAGCTTATAAGCTGTTGCAAACACTCAAAAAACAGCTTCTGCTTAAAATAAGTGATAAGCTGGATAAGTTAA
>JAQRGC011568354.1:0-12128 GCA_028659135.1 Plantago lanceolata | reverse complement strand
TTAAAATATTTCTTGCTATTGGGTCATGCATGTTCCATACTGATGCATCTAGCTATAAATGGTGAAGCAGACCCAACTAGGTGTTCACAACTGGATTGGAATACACGCTATAAGATTATAGGGGGCATTGCACGTGGGATTCTCTATCTTCATGAAGATTCTCGAGTTAGAATCATTCACCGTGATCTCAAAGCTAGCAATGTGCTTTTAGATGGAGATATGAACCCGAAAATTGCAGATTTTGGCCTGGCAAGGTTATTCATTCCAGATGAAACACAAGATGCCACAAGCAGAATTGTTGGAACATAGTATGTCTTTCTTGTTCTGGGAATGGAATCTTACATAAAAACAGCTAACACTGAATTTTTTTCTCCAATTACTTATAGTCTTATGAAGTATCTCCTATTTACTCTGCAGTGGTTATATGGCACCTGAATACGCATTAAGAGGACAATTCTCTATTAAGTCGGATGTTTTCAGCTTTGGCGTGATAATCTTAGAAATTGTAAGTGGCCTAAAGAACAACTATCCGCAAAACGGGGAGACAGAGGAGGGCCTCATTAGTAATGTAAGTACATACAAATAGTTGAAATTAGTCATATATAGTAGCAATATTTGATAGATCATGTGCTAAAATTGTTAAATTCTGATACAGGCATGGGGAAGCTGGCAAAATGGCACTGTTGCAAATTTGGTAGATCATGTACTGAGAGTTGGTTCAAGTGTCCCAAGAGACATTTTAAAATGCATTCATATTGGTTTATTATGTGTTCAAGAAAGCGCAGCTCAAAGACCCACAATGGCTACGATTGTTACAATGCTTAATAGCTACTCTACAACTCTGCCAGCACCATCGCCGCCTGCATTTTATGTCCCTGGTGGAAACAATATAGAATTTACTACACCAGCAACGAACAGTGGAGATGGATCTAGGGGCTTGATATCCCAAAACGAAATGTCAATTTCCGAGTTAGATGCTCGGTGAATTTCATGATTAGCATTCAAATCCAGGCTTTCATGCAAGTTTCAACAAGTTATAGATTCCTAATGTGCTTGGTTCTACAACTCGATAGTACATCATCAATTTTTTAGTGGGAATAATATGTGTTTATTTTGCACAATCCCACGTGAGCCAGTAATTAGTCACCTTCCCTTAATCTCGATCTCCATGTTTCATCCACTTCACTAACTAGACATCCAAATTAAGAGTTTGTTAGTGTTGTAAGATTTTGATCTTTTCTGGTTTTAGATGGTTCTTCTGTGATGTGGCCCCTATCTGCACTGTAGTCCTAGGTCGCTCGTAGCTTGCCTTAGCGCGCGCTCCGATCGTCTTTGTACCTGCGTACCGGAAAAGGGGAGGGGTTAGGCCTTTATGACCGGCTTGCCTTGGACAAGCCGGAGTAAGACTTTACTTGAGCTCGAGGGCGCGACCTCGGAAGAGCTGTAAGTGGTTGAAAGGTAATAAATGCGTACCTCATAAATGTGGTATTGGGCTAGTATTTATAGAGGAATCCCAAGGGTCTGGCATGGGTCCCGCCTGTCATAGGCTTGTCTGGCATCATTGCTTCCTGCGGGATTGACCAGCGGGCTATCCACGGCCGCGGTGTCCTTTGAAGTCTCGGTGCCCATGGGACATCTGGCGCGGCCGTGGCCCAGTTCGTGCGCTCAGAGAGCGGCTGGGTATCGCGCAGAGCGATAGTATAATATTGGTTATATCATTCTGTGTGTTAAATTGTTAATGTTAGTTTCGCGTTGATAGCAGACTTTGAAGACAGACATCAACTTGAGCAGTCTACGAACTCTAACATCGTGTATAGGCTCACGCCGCTCAACTATCCTTATGATAGTTTTTCTCAACATGACAAATTAACATTTCACTTACCGCGAATCCTATCATGACTACCACTCCCCCAGATTAACTAGCCCTCAAAGGACAAAACAAGAAATAAATATTAATGTAAGGATTAGCAATAATAGTGCTCAATTATTTGCCTAAGTCTCTCTCTCTAATAATAGGAATGGATGGAGAATTAACATGGGAGTTGCAGTCTCACATGGCATCCACTACCAGTAGTCTACTTGCAGTAGCATATATAGCAGAAGAGCATGTACACAGTGACACTCCACTCTCTCTGAGCTCTCTACTTAGCAGCACCACATGATTGCATGTGAACTTAACTAATTAACCTACCTAATATTAAATCTTCAATTGCATGTGAAATTTCATGTCATAATAGTATAATATTACTGAAGAGCAAGGACAAATAAAAAGATTAATAAAGTATTATTATGCATCTTGATCTAAGGATGTTTCTGAGGACAGTGATGGTCTTGCTCTATCATTGGATGCATTCACTAATCCTATCATCAAGTTTTTCATTTTTAATCATGGTAGTAAAATATTTTGAAGTTTTTTGCACTCAAATGATCTTTGTCATTCTTGGAAGCTGCCTTTTATCAGAAGCTAACTAACCTTCAGACCAACTACAAATCATTGAGCACTAAGTATAACTTCAAATCTTAATCTTAACTAATTAGTAGAAGTAATAATTACTTTCCAAATACTAGTAGACTTAAAGCATCTTTAAGCCAGATGTATTAGGCCATCATGGCTTTGGCTTTTGTGCTGTCTGAAAGTTACTACTATATATCCCATGATGTTTTTTCATCTGTTGTCTGAGAAAATTCTTAGAAAAGGTTGTAAAACACTCCTGACAAAACTTCATTGTTAGTGAAGCTTTCTATTACCTGATGATCAATCCCAAAGAAGAACTGTACCATACTAGTCTACTTATGTATTGAACTGATCAAATATTTTCAAAGTAAATTGGACAAACCTTTTCCACCTTGCTCCTCGCCTGGATTGAACGTGGGGCGAGCCTTATCGTGAATCGATCGCAGACATTTTCATTCCTCAATGTCCCTAGTTACTCATCAGAAACATGGACAAATTAGCACAGTAAATAACAAGAATTTTCTATTTTATCCAAGTATCCAACTCCATGTCCACTTTCTACTGTGTAACATACAACTAAAAAGTGTAGTTACTCATGCAAATCCTGAGTGTTAACATCTAATGTCAGGAATATTACTGTTACCTAAGAAAGAAACAATAATCCATCACCAGAAATAATATTTGACTGCTCATGAATTAACAAAAGCAAGCAGTAACAACTAACAACACATTCTCGCCATGTTTCTGTGTCAGCTTAGATTCCCATAAAAGCCAAAAAAATATTAGTCATTACCAGGCTGTTACAGAACCCAAGATCTCACGAGTTCTTCACATTCAAGAATGGAGTAATAAAAAACTAATCCATATAATAAAGTCAGTTCTTGATCATATGATGATAGCAGTGTTAGTATATCACAGACACTACCTAATCATTTAAACCTTCTCCTCTTCATTTCTCATGCACTAACAAACTCACACACAAGCCTTACTCTTCTTTCTTTCACTATCCCCGCTGCTACCCCACCGCGGTCCCATGATCCATTTTTCTGTCCAGAACCAGCAAAAAAGTGGCGGAAAATAATCAAAATAAACACCCCACAAAATAATCAAGCTGAAAAAATGAAGTTTCTGCACATCCTTTTCATCTTCTCATGCTGTTCTGTCCTGTTCTGTTACTCTGAAGTAGTTCGGAGCAATGAGCTGACCAACGAAATTGCAATTTTGTTGTCGATAAAATCCAGTCTTGTTGATCCATTGGAGCATTTACAAGACTGGAAATTGCCTGCAGGCAATGGAACAGTGAGCAGCAGCAGCATAGTTGCTTGCAGTTGGACTGGTGTAAAATGCAACTCGAATGGTTCAGTTGAAAGGCTTGACCTTTCGCACATGAATCTCACGGGCAGGGTACCAGATCAAATCCAGGGGCTGAAAAGCCTGAGGTCTCTCAACTTGTGCTGCAATGCGTTCGCTTCACCATTACCGAAATCTTTATCCAATCTCACTGCACTTGAAAGCATTGATCTGAGTCAAAACTTCTTTCTTGATTCATTTCCCATTGGTCTCGGAATGGCACATACATTATTGGCAGTGAACGCTTCCGGGAATAACTTTTCAGGTTCTCTCCCAGAGGATCTTGCAAATGCGAGTTCACTTGAAAGCTTGGACCTGAGGGGAAATTTCTTTGAAGGTTCCATTCCAAAAAGTTACAAGAATTTAGTGAAACTGAAGTATCTTGGCCTGTCAGGGAACAATCTTGTAGGCCAGCTACCCACAGAGCTTGGGCAGTTATCCTCACTCGAGACCATGGTGCTTGGATATAATGGTTTTGAAGGCGAAATTCCAAAAGAATTTGGTGACTTGATCAATCTCAAGTACTTGGATTTGGCAATTGGCAATCTCAGTGGACCGATTCCAGCTGAAATCGGGAAGCTTCAGAATCTGAATACAGTTTTCTTGTACCAGAACCGCTTGGAGGGAAATATTCCGCCAGAGATTGGTAACCTCACATCATTGGAGTTCCTGGATCTTTCAGATAACAAGTTATCAGGAGAAATTCCGTCCTCAATATCCGATTTAAGAAACTTGCAGCTACTAAATCTGATGAGTAACCGGTTATCCGGTCCGGTTCCTGCTGGCATTGGTGGATTGAGTCAATTACAAGTTCTTGAGCTCTGGAACAACACGTTATCCGGTCCATTACCAAGCGATCTTGGACTGAATTCGCCACTTCAGTGGTTGGATATCTCATCCAATTCATTCACCGGTCCAATTCCAACAACTTTGTGCACTAAAGGTAATCTCACTAAGCTGATCTTATTCAACAACGCATTCTCTGGTCCCATTCCTGCCAATTTATCAGCATGTCAGTCGCTAGTTCGTGTTAGGATTCAAAATAACAATCTTTCTGGTCCAATTCCAATTGGTTTTGGGAAACTTGACAGTTTACTAAGGCTAGAACTGTCAAGTAACTCCCTCACTGGCCAAATTCCAGATGACCTTTCCTCATCCACTTCTCTTTCGTTCATTGACTTGTCGAGAAACCAGCTCCAGTCCACTCTTCCTTCCTCCATTCTATCAAAACCAAATCTTCAAAGCTTCTTAATTTCCGGAAATAACTTGGTTGGAGAAATCCCAGATCAGTTCCAGGATTGTTTGTCGCTTTCTAATCTGGATCTATCTTCTAACCATTTTGTTGGTAAGATACCAGCTAGCATTGCTTCATGTGACAGACTTGTAACTTTGAATCTTCGAAGTAACCAGTTAAATGGTACGATCCCGAAATCAATCGCCATGATGCACACGTTATCCATCTTGGATTTGTCAAACAACTCCTTGACAGGTGGCATACCTGAAAATTTTGGGGATTCTCCGGCCTTGGAAACACTCAATGTTTCTTATAACAGGCTGGACGGTCCTGTACCTTCAAATGGCATGTTGAGAACCATTAATCCTGGAGATCTTGTTGGAAATCCTGGCTTATGTGGCGGCGTGCTTCCTCCTTGCTCACAAAATGCAGTATATGGACCAAGACAGCGGGACCTGCATGCAAAACACGTTATTGGAGGATGGATAATTGGGATTTCGACGATGTTAGCTCTTTTTATGGCAGGTTATGGAGCTAGATCTCTGTACAAAAAATGGAAAGATGGGGAAAGCTTTGAAACAGGCAATGGCGAATGGCCTTGGAGACTGATGCAATTCCAGAGACTTGGTTTCAACAGTAACGACATTTTGGCTTCAGTCAAAGAATCAAATGTTGTAGGAATGGGAGCGGCTGGTACGGTTTATAAGGCAGAGATACAAAGGCTAAACACCACAGTTGCCGTTAAGAAGCTGTGGAGATCAAGAACTGACATTGAGACGGCTGGTGGTAGTGATTTTGTGGGCGAGGTGAATGTGTTGGGGAGATTAAGGCATAGAAACATTGTAAGGCTATTGGGTTTCCTACACAATGATTCCGATGCGATGATAATCTACGAGTTTATGCCGAATGGTAGTCTTGGAGAGGCCTTGCATGGAAAACAAGCAGGGAGGCTGCTGGTGGATTGGGTCTCGAGGTATAACGTTGCACTTGGGGTTGCTCAAGGACTTGCATACCTCCATCATGATTGTCATCCACCAGTTATTCATCGGGATGTGAAGTCGAATAACATTTTGCTAGATGCTAATCTTGAGGCAAGGATTGCTGATTTTGGGTTGGCAAAGACGATGGTGAAGCAGAATGAGACAGTTTCGATGGTCGCAGGATCTTACGGATACATAGCCCCTGGTGAGTTACATTTATTTATGTGAGATCTGTTATTTAACTGAAGTGTAATTCAGTTAAATCCATGCACTTTTTCTAATAGTCTTTCTGTTAACTTACAGAATATGGATACACAATGAAAGTTGACGAGAAGAGTGACATTTACAGCTATGGAGTAGTTCTAATGGAACTCCTCTCTGGGAAGAGACCATTAGATCCACAATTTGGAGAATCTGTTGATATTGTAGAATGGATACGTAAAAAGATTCGAGAGAACAAACCTTTGGAAGAGGCGCTTGACCCGAGTATGGGGAGTACCATGCTAGTTCAAGAAGAGATGCTTTTAGTCCTAAGAATTGCAGTTCTTTGTACAGCTAAGCTCCCGAAAGATAGGCCTTCCATGAGAGATGTACTGACCATGCTAGGAGAGGCTAAGCCTCGGAGAAAAAGTAGCAGCAACAGTGCTGGTAGTTCTACTAACAAGGAGAAGCCGGTGTTCAGCACCTCACCTGTGAATGAACTGTGAGTAAGAGACATAAGAGCTTCTAAGCCAGATTGATTCATTTGTTTTGAATTTGTATGTAGATGTTTTTGTTGACAGTAATTTCCACTTCTTGTAAGTTCTAATATTGTCCAGAATTAGTGGGGATATAGATAGATATATTTATTGGAGATAAATTTGTACTTCTTCTCATTGTGTAGTTAAAGAAAAAAACGTGCAGATTTTTATTGCACCTTAAGAAAATGAAAATGCATACAACTTTTTGTAGCAGTGGTCTTGGAATTCATAAAATGCGTCGTTCCCCTAGCTCTTCTACCTGAGATCTCTACTAAGTCTACTACCACCACTTGAAGTTGAAAGAATGAAGGAAACTTACTTTTCAGTTAAGAAGTTTCGTTGAATGTTAATGATGCTAAGAATGTTGCAAAAGTATCTGCAGAGATCAAGAACTGTATTATGTCATAAACTTGTGCCAACTAATTATATGTGACTCGGGAAAATGACGAGACACCAATGTAATGAATTAGCAAGAAAACTACGAACTATTGAGCCAGAAGGGTCACCTTTGATGCACAACAATACTATGCAGGTACAGTTGAGGTAATTGAGGTGCACTTCCAGCTCCACGTATCATACAAGAGAGAGGCAGTTGTGGCTTGGTTCTCAATACTGCCATAGGCCATGATCAGTTCAATACCTCCAATAGATGCACAAAGTCAGAATCAGAACTAGGTAGCTGCATTGCTGAAAAGAGCTCGTTCAGTGTCGCGTAAATTAAGTCAGCGCAAGGATGTGACTTGTCAGCAACATAGAAGCTATGAGTTGCACTATGTATGCTAATCCAACTACAACCAGGCGACTTTTTCAACCCCTTTTCTCTCATAGTCTTTCTCACGTTAGCCACAACATCCCACCTCTTCGAAGAAGCATACATATTTGAAAGGGATATATAGTTTGAGGCATTATCAGGTTCTATGTTGATGAGAGACTTGTAGGCCAACTCCGTAATGTCAGAATTTCCATGAAGTTGAGAAGCACTTAGTAGAGAGCCCCATATACTGGGACCTGGTTCCATAGGCATGTTCTTGATAAAATTCAGTACTTTATCAAGCTGTCCAGATTGCCCTAACATTTCGACCATACACGCACACATCTCCAGAGTAACTTCAATGTCATAATTATTCACAACTGTGTCATATATCCTGGTTCCTTCAGTAAAAAGTCCTGATCTACAGCATGCAGAGAGAACACACACCACTATAGTGGCATCGGGTTTGATCCCATTTTCAAGCATTTCGGTAAACAAACTAACAGCATGTTGACCCTGGCCATGTAAACCATATCCAGAGATCATTGACGTCCAAGAAACAGCATCCTTGTGAATACATTCACGATAAAATACCCCTGTTGCATAACTCAAGCTCCCACATTTGGAATAGGTGTCGATCAAAGCATTGCTAAGAGAGAGTTCATGATTTAGCCCCCTCCTCACTGCAAAGCCATGGATTTGCTTCCCGCCCATTAATCCAGCAACTGAATTACAAGCTGGCAAAATCGTGACAAGGGATACCTCATTGGGTTCCATCCCATCTCTCCATTGCATCTCGCGGAAATAGTACAAGGCTTTGTCAAAAGCCCCACAATGCACACAGCCATTAATCATCGCCGTCCAAGCAAACACATTCTTGTACGTCAATGCTTCAAAGACCCTTCTCCCCGAATCAAGCTTACCATTCTTCGAGTACATATCAACCAAACAACACCCCAGATGAACATCAGAATCCATACTCGAATCCATATCCAACGCATTCTTCACAACATAACAATGCAATTCCCTTCCCCTATTCCACGCAGCAACACATCTGCCCTCAACTTCTCCACACAGAGAAAGAAGCGTCGAGACTGTATACGCATCAAACTCCAACCCTTCCCTCTGCATTCCCATAACAAACTCCCACAACCCGTAATTACCAAACACATTCACCCCCTTATCCGCACTCTTCTTCACATAACCCGAAAGCATCGCGTTCCACGAAGAAGCTCTCCTGTGAGGCATTCCATCGAACACCTTCAATGCATCACCAAAGCACCCACACTTCAAATACACAGATATCAAAGATGTCCCCACCACAGCATCCAACGCAATCCCAGTTTTCAAACCCCTACCATGCACCATTTTCCCAAGAACAACGTCACCAACACCCCCTACAACTTTAAGAAACAGAGAAACCGTGAAATCATCCACCAGGTCCGACCCTCTACACATCTCCCTGAAAAGTTCAAAACTCTCTCGGAAAAGATTACATGCCTTGTACCCATTTAAGAGAGAGTTGCAAATGTACGAGTTCTTGATTGGGAGGGAATCATAAACGAGTTTGGAGCTGGATACCTGTTTGAAGTTGGAGTATGAGAATATGAGTTTCTGGGCAATGAGAGGGTGGTGAATGAGACCAGAGCGGTGTGCTTGCGCGTGGGCTTGGTGTGTGAGTTTGAGAGAGTGGGTTTCGGTTGAGAGAGAGAGGAGTTGCAGAAGAGAGCTTACAGGGTCGAGTGCAGGGGCAAGGGTGTGAATAGCTGAAGCGAATGTGAGGCGTATACGAAGAGATGTACTAATTCTTGAGAATGTGATCATGTTCTGCTTCCGATGAGAGGTTCAGTACCTGAACACGGCGGTTTGGGGGCCGGAACCGGCGGTTCGAATGGGAAGAGGGTGGAAGAACTGGAACTGGACCTGGAAGAGAGTATGAATTTGCAGTTTGCACCCTGAAGATTGTGATTCTTACTTCTAAAGTTTAGTCTTTTGTGCAAACTGGTGGCTAAAATTTTGTAGGATTGTGATTTGACTCCTACAGATTTTAAATGTGGGCTATTTTGCTAGTTGGAGAATATGATTTTAGAGAGAGAGAGACATCAGAATCTTCTCTCTAAGCGCGTAGCACCCACGCGCCCCCAATTTCATGCCGAAGAAGGCGATTGTTCAGGCGGCCCCTAAAAAGCAGCGCGGTCGGCCGCCAAACGCTGTCCGCAATGCTCCGCCTCCACAAAGTCGACACACATCTGCTTCCACTACACCGGTGAATGGTGGAAACGGGGGGTTTAACCGGGGTGAGCAAACTACGAGCGATGTAAGGATAAATTCATCCCCTACTGAGGCGCTGACTACGCCGGTGGAGGTCCCGGTACCTCCGACCCCATTGGTTACAGCGATTGCTCAGGCCCTAACGGCGACGGCAAATCCGGCCGTTGAGGGTGGTGCGTTAGGTATTATCACGGATGGGACTTCCTGGCCAACTGCTCGCCGCCTCGATCTGCCTGGGCAAAACTCGACCCATGAAGAAACTGCCCTGCCTAGGGAGGAGGCACCTGCAGGCTCTACTGGCACCCAGCTTGAGCTGGATTACGAATCTGCGGAGGAGGTCTTCGATGAAGAAACACCAGTTGATACGTCCTTCCAGGGCAACCAACTTGCTGCCAATGGGCTCGACTTAAACTACAACACTCCAACTATGGATAGTGAAGGCGTTTGTGTTTGTTTCTCTGACGAGGAACTGGAGGAAGAATCCAGTAAGTGGCAGAATTCCCTGGTTCTTCATGTTTTAGGTGCTCAGCATACTCTCAGCTATATTGAATCATTTATTGATAAAGCTTGGAATATAGCTGCTAAGCCTGATTTACATCAAGCTGATAATGGATTTTTCATTGCACGTTTTGGTACGAGTGAGGATTGTGATAGAATTTTGGCAGGTGGCCCATATACCTTGAAAAACCATCCTGTGATAGTGCAGAAATGGACTGAAAATTTTGATTTCTCTTCTGCTAATTTCACCACTGTGCCTATCTGGGTTGTTCTGCCTCAACTGCCGCTGCAATATTGGGGGAAGCATAACTTGGGTAAGCTAGCAAGTGTGCTGGGGAAACCTATCCGGACAGATGAATGCACCTTGAATCAAGCTAAGGTTGCTTATGCAAGGATCTTTGTGGATATCGACATAAGCCAACCCCTGCCCAAGGATATTCGAATCAAAAAACCTGATGGCTCAACCTTTATTCAGCCGGTAGAATTCGAGTGGATTCCAGACTTTTGTCAACATTGCCAAGTGATATGCCATGTATGTGAGGATAGGCCTCCTCCTAGGCCAAGACCTCCCTTGGCTAGGGCACCTAACAGAGCACCGGACAGAGGTCAGCAAAAGGATCAACCACAATGGGTTGAAGTAAGGGGGAGAGGACAGAGGCCCAATACGGGAGCAACCAACTCTGCTGTGACTGGCAATACTGGTCCCAGTCCATTTGCTCCTCAACTTGTTGGTGCTGCATCAGTCACTCTGGGAAATAATTTTGGGTTACTTGCTGATACTGCTGAACAGCTTCAGAATTTGCACTTTGGAAGTCTTCCTCGACAAACCAGAGCTCAAGCAGGCTCTTCTGGAGTGGTAAAATGAATATTTCTGCCTGGAACGTTCGTGGCCTCAATAAGTCATCTAGACAAAAAGAGGTCTGTAGATTTCTGAAGCTAAATAATATAAGTATAGTAGGTCTTTTAGAAACAAGGGTTAAGCAACCCAAAGCTAATTTAGTTAGAAAGTGTTTTGGTTATGTTTGGGCATATGCTGATAATTATGAAACGGCTGCTAATGGGCGAATATGGGTTGTGTGGGACTTCTCTAAACTCTCATTCCATCCTATATCTAATGCTAAGCAGTTCCTTCATGGTTATGTTACTAGTGTCAAGGGAGATTTCTCTTTCTTTATAACTTTTGTTTATGGTGCCAATGAGCCTGAGGAGCAATTGATTTTGTGGCAAGAGCTTCGTGCAATCTCCAACATGACAAATGAGGCTTGGGTGATTCTTGGTGATTTCAATAATGTTTTGGAGATGGGTGACAGCATTGGTGGTAACCCAGTGTCTGACCAAGAGTGTGTTGGTTTTAGAAATTTTCTGCTTGATTCACAGTTACAGGAACTTCGATGCTCGGGATGGTTCTTTACTTGGAATAACAATCAGCACTCATGTCTCATCCACTCCAAGATGGATCAAAGTATAGGTAATGCGGAATGGTTTGATGCTTTTGGCCATTGCCATGTTGAAAATCTTAATGCCGGTGGTTCAGATCATACTCCCCAGATTCTGAGACTAGGAGGCAACACACGGAAAGTACACATGCAGTTAAAATTTTTAAATTGTCTCACTGACCATTCTGCCTTTCAGAGAACTGTACAGCTTTGTTGGGATGTTGTAATTCCGGGAGTCAAGATGTTCTCAATCTGGGGTAGACTGAAATTATTGATGGTTCAATTCAGGGAGCTCAGTTCAACTGTTTCAAAAACTGGGGAAAAGATTGAGAGAGCACGAGCTCACCTTGATTCTTGTCAAACACAGTTAAAGGATGATCCCTTGAATATTCAGCTTTTTGATACTATGTCTG
>JAQRGC011567560.1:0-10952 GCA_028659135.1 Plantago lanceolata | reverse complement strand
GCTTCACTTTCAGGCATGGGTTTCTCTTTCACACTGCCATATGATGATCGCACTGAGAACGAGGATAAGCTGACAAGGTGGCTGGTTGGTTATAAGCACATTTTGGCTTCATTTTTAGTTACGACTATTTAGACATTATCCTAATCTGCTTGTTTCTTACCAGATATCAGCTAATCACTGTCCCAACAGAATGGTTCGAAGACAATTATGCATGGCTTGAGATGTTTAAACATGTTCAAACAGTCATCTTCTCTATTTCATTGGCCAACTATGACAAGCTCGTTACTGATGACAACCAAATTGATGGCAATAAGATGATGTTTGATGGAAAGTTCTTTGAGAACATTGTTACTCATCCAAGCTTTGACCAGACGTCCTTGCTCTTAGTGCTGACTGAATATGACCTGTTCGAGGAAAAGTTAAAACACACTCCTCTGAATAGATGTGATTGGTTCCGGGAATTTAGTCCTGTTACAGATTCTGCTGGTGAAGTCGTAGGAAATCTTGGGGATATGGCATTTCATTACGTTTCTGCTCATTTCAAGAGGATCTATGCTGCTGCAACTGGTAGAAGATTGTATGTCACCAAAGTGAATGTTCTAGACCAAGAAAGTGTTGATGCAGCACTGAAGTATGCCCGAGAAATTCTGAAGTGTGACATCGAAGTGAAGAATGATGAAAACTCAGAAGAAGAGAGGTAAAAGAAATAAACATCAAGTCAGTAGAATTTGATTCCACAGTTAAAAATTCAACAGAAACATGACACTTTATGATGATACATATACTGTATGCTAATGATGAAAACCAACTTGAAATGCTTTGAGCAGATATATGAAACTGGACGATGTTTTGTTTGTTATGGCGCACATTACATACTGATAAGTGATAACTAATCAGAGCTGCCTTGTAAATTTTTTGAAACCGTTGCATTTACAACGCCAACTTCCTTTCATAAAGCTTACTGGCACCTCGGCATGAGATTGAGTATAACTAAATGTCCATAGACCATAATATGCTTCTACTGTTTGAAGTAGTTGTGAAAAATGAGCTCAGACTTGGTGATGCTGATGCCTGAATAAGATCAACTGACAGATATCAAATGTCACTATTTTTCGCAGTTGAAGAAGTTCACATTTCCGACTAGCAGCAAAGCATGCGAAACAATGCTTTAGCACTTTTCCGACCCTTTGAGCTGACATACATACGATAGTAGGCAACACATTTTCCCGTTGTTATTGCTAGCTGTGGATTATGTCTAGAACTGTACCATTGATCCAACTTCTTGTGTGGCTGAGTATTAGGCCAGGCAGTTGCATTTCTTGGACTACCTATCCTTTTTTATAGGCTGGCTTTAGTTGAAGTTGAAACTTGTATTCTTGTTGATATATATATATATGGACTATTTCTTGGACTAACCTTGAAGATTATGAAACTTTAGTCTTATTCAGATACAACAAAATCAATTCATTTGTGAATTTCAAAACATTTATCATGGTCCACCAGGCTAGTCCAGTCTAGTCCTAAAAAGGCTGGTATAAGTAATTCATTATCATCATTAAGTTCATTTCTCAAGAAATACTAGCCCTTTCTTTCTTCCTCTAATCACACTCTGTTGCAGAAATGGATAAGAAAAGCAAGCAAGAAAATTCTGATAATTTCTCATCTTCAAAATTTTCTCAGTATCCCAAGTTTTTCAAGATCATTGTCGATCCTGAAGATGACAAACTTGTAAGTGTAGAGTTAATCACATGCATGTCTATTAGTAGTACTATTATTGATTTTTTGTAACTTAATTTTCTTTACTTCAATGTGTGTTTGCTTGTTATGATGTTGGCTGATCCTTCATTGCATGATCTGTTCAAGTTCTTCATCGGATTTATAAGGTCATTTTTCTACAAGTTAATTTTCAAACCATGCAAGATAGTAGTACTAATTGATGAGAAGGAGAAGAAGAAGAATGTGAAAACTTTGATTCCACTACAAAATAGACTTTACAATCATTAGATCTAGGTGCATACCTCAATGTAGTAAGCTAGATTCTCACTCTCACAAACATATCTAAAATCAGAAACTCCAGGAGCAGCTATGCTTACTGAGAAACAGTAGAGATCTCTGAGAATCAATAGCTAGATTTACACTTCAGAATCAACATACTATATAATATCAAATGATAGATCTCCTAAATAACTCCTTTTGCAAGTGTTTGAATCGTTAGTCGAATACTGGAAAAGTAGAAACAAGTACATCACTGAACCACAGATATCAAGCCAATTATGTCACACTCTTTAGCCTATTGATTGTTAGCTTGTTTTTTGTTTTATATCTTTTTTTTCAGTTAAGGGTTATGTTTCTGTTCTTGATAGAGGTGTACTTTTACAGAGAATTCCGACATGCTTTATCCAAAAATATGGCCGGGGACTGCCTGAAAATGTTACCCTTAAGGCCCCTAATGGATCAGTAAGGCAAGTAGAGTTGGTTCAAATTGATGGTGAAACTTGGTTCTATAATGGTTGGGAGAAATTCAAAGACTATTATGCCATAAGCATTGGTCACATGTTGGTGTTCGAGTATGATGGGAAATCACATTTTAATGTTTTTATATTTGACATGACTGCCATGGAGATTGAATATCCTCTTGATCATGATGCTTGTGAAGATGAAGGTGATCAGGTGCAGGAAGAAACAGATCAGGTAAATGCATCTGAATCAGATGATTGTGCTGTAAGTTTGAAACAGGTTCATACAAGTCCAAAGGGAAAACGGAAAAGGAACAACAGTCCAGGTATTAGTATCCACAGTTTGATTTTTGCAGAAGATACATGTCCTGTGTGATCTTTGTTTTGAACTATTCGGCGCTATCTGTATGCTGTAGATAAATGTAGGGGTGTCAAAGGACCTTTATCGAAGAAAAAGATGACTACAATTATGGATAAGGAGAAATGTGTAGCTTATCAAAGGGCGAAAGCTTTCAAGTCAAACAGCCCATTCTGCATTTGTCTCATGCAGCCATCTTACGTTACCTTTCCGACCATTTTGGTAAGTTGATCGTTAGAATTCTCTGTGGAGACGTGGAGTAATATTTTGCATCTCAGTAACAACGTTTTCTTTTTTAACTACAAAACAGTCTGTTCCAGTTCGTTTTGCAAAGGAGAATTTACCTAAACTGGAGAACAATTTAAGGCTTCACATTAAAGCAAAGGGAACATGGAGCATGAAATGCTCTTTCATAAGCCCAAGAAAAGCTACAATGACTGGTGGATGGAAACAATTTGTCGAGGACAATGATCTCAAGGTAGGTGATGTGTGTGTGTTCGAAGTGAACAAGCACGAGAACTTGTTATGGAATGTCATCATCTTTCGAGTGCAGAAAACTGTGGTGAAAGAATCAGAAACAGAGGATTCTGCTAAAATCTTGAAACATGGCTGCACAAGCCTTCAGGGAAAAGGGAAAAAGATTTGTGGTAAAGGTAAATTGAACACAAATCTTAAGTTTGAATTGTATAGAGGAAATATTTCTGACTTATTTCTTTAAAAAATGACAATATTAGCATCAATTTGCAACTTGTGTTTTTGTTCTAGAAGAACGCGTTCAAATGAGAAGGATTATTGACAAGGAAACCTGGAAGACATATAAAAAGGCAAACGAGCTCGTGTTCGACAACCCAATCTGCATAAGCATCATGCAGCCATCTTATGTTGGTGGTCGATTTTGTTTGGTAAGTTAGCACTAATTAGCATGATTCAGTAACTGATGTTCGCATACAAATCGTGTCTGATCATTTTTGTGTATTGTAACACCGTGTATCTACCAATCAGACTATTCCATTATCCTTCGCCAAGGAACATTTGCCAGCAAAGCGCAACAAGCTGAAGCTTCAAGTTCAGGATATGACATTGACATGGACAGTGATGTGTGCTAAATGGACATGGAGCGCAACAATTTGTTCTGGATGGAAGAAATTTGTGAAAGACAATGCGCTGAAAGTAGGTGATACATGTGTATTTGAAGTGAACAACCACAAGAACTGTCTGTGGAATGTCACCATCATCCGTAGTTAAAATCTATTTTCTGTTGCATGTTTTGAACTTTTTGCTTTTGCATTGCAAGTAGACTATCGACAGCTAGCTTCCTGGGAATTTCTACTATTTGAACGTGTATTTCCTGAAGTCCGTGTTCTGTGAGTTATGATGCTGTCATTTGTTCAAGTTTAATGAGCTCAAGAGCTCCTAAGGTGTTATATGAGACTGGATCATTTGATCCGTGACTACATTTGTGAGTTGATGCATCCATTTGTTTCGACGATTTGGGTTGAATGAGCAGACAAATCCATTTTATACATATGGTTCAGACTTCAGATTCTCAGATCAGTGTCTGCTGATGATATCAGATAGTAACTGGTAAGTAGCCTTTAAAGGTTGATCCATAATAACAAATACCAGTTTAACATCAATGTTGAAAGCAACGAAAATCAAGCCATAGCACTACTGGATCACTGAACTAACATAAGCACAATAAGGCCAAAGTACGAATTAGATTCGGAGAAGTAAAAACATGACTACAGACCACAAATCTAATGTTGTGGTCATTCAACATACATAGACCTAGCCCTACTGAACAGATAAACATCTTCAGTTTCCGGAAAATGACAAAACAGACACACGATAACGCACCAACGTACAAATTAGAGTCAGAGAACCATATCCGAGACTACATACCACAATCTAATGTTTTAGTAATTCAACATAGATAGAGCAGTACTGAACAGAAACATCTTCAGCTTCGGAAAACGGTCATGCTCCATGTAGCCTTTGCGTTCTCCATAACTTCAAACATGCAAACATCACCGACTTTAAGTTCATTCTCCTTCACAACACCCTTCCAACCAGAACAAAATTTTGCATTGCTTGAATTCATAAAGCATTTGACAGCCCATGTTTTTCCATTTGGAGCACGAATTGTCAAATCGCTGTTCTTACGGTGCAAACTTACTCTCACAAAGCTTACTGGCACATTCTGCATGAAGATTCAGAATTGTAAATAAATGCCTAAAACATGCTCAATGTTTTTAGTCACAAATATTTACCAGAGCATAACGGCCAGAAACATAGGATGGTTGCATCAGAGAAATGTGGAATGCATTATGGCCCGGATTATTAGACTTGAATGCAAGTGCTTTCTTATAGGCATCACTCTTTTTCATGTCAATTCTCCGCTTTTTCAAACCAGTGTCATCCCTAATGTTATCTACAGAAAAAGAGATTCAGATCATCCATCACTTGCAATAAAAGTATATTATAGAGCACTAGACATAAACCGAATAAGTTCTCAGGATCAAACCTTTGATCTCTTTCTTCACTTTTCCAGAATCAAAACCAGAAGTTGGTTTTTCAAGAATCCCTTCACCGTCAACAATAGCAACTTGATATTGTATCTCAGTGCTGGACGTGTCGAATATAAGAACATCAAACCGGGAACTCCCATTATAGGCAAATAACAAGAACTGCCCCATGGTTACTGAGTGACAGTCCCGGAACTTATGCCATCCATACTCCAGCCAAGTCTCACCGTTGGACTTCATCAACTTAACTTCCCATGAGGGACCATCAGGAACCTGGACAGATACGGTATCCGGCAGAGTGTCTCCATATCTTCTCATAAACTCAGCTGGAATTTTCTGTCATAGAAATAACAAGTAAAAGTAAGTTAAACTCATTAAACTTTTCAAATGAGAAAATATAACCTTTCATGTTTTCGATATAGAGGAAATTATCAAAGAAAACTTACCAGCTTGTTTGCATCAGGTACGGTTATAATCTTGAAAAACTTCATACTGGATTCCATTAGTACTGTCTGCTTCGGCTCAAGGGTATAAAAGAGTACTTTGATCCTCTCTTGTGTCTGTAAATATGCTCAGAATACAAAAGGTCCCATTTTAGCATCATTGCAGCAATAACTTAAATTCTTGAAATCTGCTCAAAATAAATGAACTTACATGACTGGTTGGCTTTAGGAGAAGTTGAAACGTCTATAACTTGAGGCTATAAACCATCACTGGCAACTTTTCACCTTTCTTTCTTCCTCTAATCACATTCTACAGTGGAGAAATGGGTAGAAAATATTCTGATAATTTATCATCATCAAATCTCTCACTGCAGTCTCCCAAATTTTTCAAGATAATCGTCGATCCCGAAGATGACAAACTTGTAAGTGTAGAGTTACATCACATGTTAAGTTGCTTTTTACTGTCTTCACTTGAATCTGTGTTAATTTGCTTGTTGATGATGTTGGCTCATCCTTAATTTGTTTCATGATCTGTCAGTTCTTTTTCTGTAAATGTTTATAAGTCTTTTTTCTTCGGTTTAGTTATTGATGAATACCATGAGCAGCAATGTTTAACTGTGCAAAACAAAGCTCTGAGAATCAATAGCTAGATTTAAACTTCAGAATAGCAAACCACAGATTACAGATATTCACTCCCACTCTCTTCAGCTTTTTGATTGCTAGTTTTAATTTTAATTTTATCATTTCTTTAGTGATCTATGTGTTGCATGTTACAGAGAATTCCGACTGGCTTTATCCGAAAATATGGTCGGGGCCTGCCTGATAAAGTTACTCTTAAGGCCCCTAATGGATCAGTAATGCAAGTAGAGTTGGTTAAACTTGATGGTGAAACTTGGTTCTATGGTGGCTGGGAGAAATTCAAAGACTATTATGCGATAAGCATTGGTGACATGTTGGTGTTCGAGTATGATGGCAAATCACATTTTGATGTTTTCATATTTGACATGACTGCCATGGAGATTGAATATCCTCCTGCTGATGATGCTAGTGAAGATGATCAAGTGCCAGAAATGGAGGTGAGCGAATCCGAATCAGACGACTCTGCTGCATTCTTGAAAGAGGCTCCCCGAAATCTAAAGAGAAAGCGAAGAAATAATTATGGTAAAGTTACCCTATCAACATTCATAGATTGACTAATAACTTGTGAAGAAATTATGTTTTTGTTTGCTTATTATTTTTATAACTGTCACTGTTACATGTGCTCTAGCTGTTGGTAAAGGTAGAGGGGCTCAAGGACAGGTATCCAACAAACATAAGACTACGATTTCCGATAAGGAAGCATGTGTAGCTTACCAAAGGGCAAAAGCATTCAAATCAAATAATCCCTCCTGCATCTGGCTCATGCAGCCATCTTATGTTACTTCTAAATCTGCTTCGGTACGTGAACCATGCAGAGTTCAGTAATATTGAGTTATATTGGCCGCTGTAACATTCTCCCTTTGTAAAAAACAGATTCCACTAGATTTTGCAAGGAAACATTTACCTGAACAGAGGAACCAGTTAAGGCTTAGCATCAAGAAAAAAGGAATATGGACTTTGAGTTGCTGTGTGCTGCATGGTAAAGCTAAAATGCAGGCTGGATGGAGGAAATTTGTTGAGGACAATGCCCTGAAGGTCGGTGATGCCTGTGTGTTTGAAGTGAACAAGTGCAAGAAGTTATTGTGGAATGTGACCATCTTCCGGGAGCCGAAAACAGTAGTGGATGAATCAGAGGATTCTGATATAATCTTGGAACATGTCTGTATAGGCCCAAAGGGAGACAGGAAAACGAATTACGGTAAAGGTACAAAGAACATAAACCTTAAGGTTGAATTGTAGCTAGAGAAGAAATATTTTTTGGCTTATTTTTTCATATGACAATTAGTATCAATTTGTAACTTTTGTTTTTTATTCCAGAAGAATGCGTTCAAATGAAACGGATTACTGATACGGAAAACTGCAGGACATATAGAATGGCAAGAGAGCTCGTGTTCGACAACCCGATCTTCATAAGAATCATGCAGCCATCTTATGTTGCTTATCGGTTTTGTTTGGTAAGTTAGCACTGCCACTGGCATAAGATTCAGTAACTGATGTTCGCATATAAATCATGCCTAATTGTGAGTTACATTTGTGTTCTGCAATATCTGTGTCTTTACCAAGCAGAGTGTTCCGTTATCCTTCGCCAAGGAACATTTGCCTGCAAAGCAGAACAAACTAAAGCTTCAAGTCCAGGGTATGACATTTACATGGAGTGTGACGTGTGTTATATGGCCATGCAGCGCAACAATGAGTTCTGGATGGAAGGAATTTGTGAAAGACAATGTGCTAAAAGTGGGCGACACATGTGTATTTGAAGTGAACAAACACAAGAAGTGTCTGTGGAATGTCACTATCGTCCGTTCTTAAGATCTATTTTCTCTTGCATGTTTTGAACTCTTTTTTTTTTTTTTTTTTTTTGACATGAAAGCTTCCTGGAAATTACTACTTTTTGAACGGGTACCGGGTACGATCCAAAATCCGTGTTTTGTGAGTTATGATGCAGTCATTTGCTCAAGTTTAATGAGCTCAAGAGCTCCTAAAGTGTTTTATGAGACCGGATCATTCTTTGACATCATTGTGTGAGTTGATATCAGACAAGTCCATTTTATATATTTGGTCCAGATTCTCAAACCAGTGTATAGCTGATTAGCTTATATCTGATAGTAACTGGCAAGTGATCTGTTAAGGTGGTAGCTGCACAATTTTGTTTTATCTTATTAAAAAATGGCATGTTAGTATCAATTTGTAATTAAATTGGTTTTTTCTTCAAGAAGAGCGCCTTAAAATGAGGAGGATTAAGAATACAGAAAGGTGCAGGACCTATAAAATGGCTAAGGCGCATGTGTTCGATAATGCAACCATCTTATATATGTTACTGTTACTTTTGTAAGTTAGCATATGATGAAGTAAGTGATGTTTCATTGTTTTGTAACATTGTTTATCTACCTAGCTGAATGTTCCGTTATCCTTCGCGAACGAACATTTGCCTCCAACGCAGCTGAAGCTTCATTCTAGTTCAGATATACCAAAAACAATTCATTTCTGAATTTTAAAAAAATTATCATGGCTTATCATTTATCAGTTATCAGGCTAGTATATACTATAGTACCAAGTCTAGTCTAGGCCTAAATGAGCTGATGTAAAGAACAAAGATAAAGACGCCAAGTAATGTATGATTATCATCATTAAGTTCATGTTTTCAAGAAAATTTCTTATCCTCATCAGGCTATATATAAACCATTAGTACTTTCACCTTTCTTTCTTCCTCTAAACCATTCTCTGTAAGTGGTGAAAATGGGTAGAAAAGGCAAACAGCAATTCTCTGATAATTTCTTATCTTCAAATCTGTCACTGCAGTCTCCCAAATTTTTCAAGATCATTGTCAATCCTGAAGATGACAAACTTGTAGGTACTATTATCACTTAAATTAAATGCATGGTGCTTTTTCTTAACTTCATGTGTTTTTGCTTGTTGACAACGTTGGCTGATGATCCTTCATTTCATCATTTGTTAGTTCTTTTTCTCTGTCTGTTGATCGGATTCTAAGTTCTTTTTTCTCCGGCTTAATTTCATACCATACCATGCAAGATATATAGAAGTAACTGATAAATACCATGAATAGCAGTAAGTAGCAGCAATACTTACTGCGAAACAGAGAGTTCTGAGAATCAATAGGTAGATTTAAACTTTACAATAGCTAGATTTACATTTCAGAATCAACATATATACAGTATATCAAAAGATAGATCTCCTAAACAACTCTTGTTAGAAGTTCTTGAATCGTCAGTCGGGGACAGGAAAAGTAGAAACCAGCACAGCACTGAACCACACATATCAAGCCAATTAAAGTCACACTCAAACACTAGTCCTGCCTTTGATTTTTAGCTTTGTTTATAATTTTATCATTTTCATTTTTTACTTGAGGGTCATGTTTGTGATCTTGATAGAGCTGTATTTTACAGAGAATCCCGATAGGCTTTATCCGAAAATATGGTCGGGGTCTGCCTGATAAGGTTACCCTCAAGGCCGCTAATGGATCTGTAAGGCAAGTAGAGTTGGTTCAAATTGATGGTGAAACTTGGTTCTATAGTGGCTGGGAGAAATTCAAAGACTATTATGCCATAAGCATTGGTCACATGTTGGTGTTCGAGTATGATGGAAAATCGCATTTTGATGTTTTCATATTTGACATGACTGCCATGGAGATTGAATATCCTCCTTCTGATAATGCTAGTGAAGATGATCAAGTGCCAGAAATAGAGGTGAAAGAATCCGAATCAGACGACTCTACTGCAATCTTGGAAGAGGCTCGCCCAAATCTAAAGAGAAAGCGAAAATGGAATTCTGCTAAAGGTATATTAAACATTCATACTAACTTGTGAAGAAGTTATGCTTTTTTTGCTTATTATTTTTAACTGGCCGACTGTTATGTGTACAATAGCTATGAGTAAAGGTGGAGGAGCTAAAGGCCAGTTACACGAGAAATATAGGACGATTATGGATAAGGAAACTTGTGTAGCTTACCAAAGGGCAAAAGCGTTCAAGTCAAAAAATCCGTTCTGCATTTGTCTCATGTACCCATCTTCTGTTACTTATGGATCCACTTCGATAGCCAGAGCCTCTGTTTTAAAATGGGGTCCCCTCAAAATAGTTGTCACGGACTGAAGCCCGATTGCATCTACTTCACTAGGTGTAACAAATCAGGTAGGCGTTCTATTGCAGATTCGCTTGGCAAAGGCATGGACTTGGGTGTTTATAATATGGATGGCTCAACCTTTGACCGACATTTCCAGGGACTATCCCTTGATCATTTTTCTCCCCTTATGTGGGTACAGCCTAGAAGTTGATCACCAACTGTTTGTCGTCGTTCTTACTCACGTTAGTAGTATTTTTTATACTACTAGACTAGAATCTGCGTATATTTAAATGTTCCTTATTTATGAGTTTATGTAAACCTTATTTTCACTTGACAATCATGTATTGCATGCGCCTGTCTATTCACTCTAAAATATGAGTCTGCTGCTGATGCTGCCGGTTTTCAGTTTTAAAATTCTTGCTACAGAAGGTAGTAATGTGTTTGAAAAATGTT